>OY757012.1:57387610-57403301 GCA_963580285.1 Lucinisca nassula
CAAACTGTTCTGTAAGTATATAGTCATGTTGGATTTAAGCAAAAATTTTCTTTAAAGATTTTCCCTGTACATGTAAAACCGGTGGGCCCCGGCACAAGAACATTTTTGGCCCCAGGGCTATAATTTGTACAATCTTGGTAGAGGTCCACTAGATGATGCTTCAGAGTCTATTTCAGAATTTAAGGGTGTCAAGTTGTGTTATTTTAACCTTATCCTAAAAGCTCCATTCTGATATGCAGCTGTGTTTCGATTTCATAGCTCTTTTCTTTCATATTTATTTCTAAATTTTTTATACATGTATATGCCTATTTTGGCATCAGAAATTTACCTGTATTTTTTCCACCTCATCTTTGTATTCATGTCTCAGTGTCACCATGGCAGCCTGGTGATCTGAAAGTAGAAATATACAACCATGAGCTCTGAACAGTTTGAAAACTACAGGAACCATCCAGAAATGTCAGATCCTCCAATTGCGGTTGGTAGTCTTACTTTAGGAGATATACCTCCTTTTAGGCTCACTCAAGCCTAGATACAGCTGCTTTTAGACCCTAGTTTGACTATACCGTAAAAATGAAAAAAAACAAGAGGCCCATGGGCCACAATGCTCACCAGAGCTCAGGGGCCACTGCCCACTGGCAGCAATGTATTTTAATTAACCATTGAAGCCCTGTGCCCAAGGATGCTACAGATAAAATTTGGATCCAATCAGCCTAGTGGCTTCAGATTCTGATGTCGCTTGAATGTGTTGTTGCCTGACAACAGATGACAATTGACAATTTCCCATCTGTGGCAACAGATAGGCCAAAAGGAACATTATTAAAGGAACATTTCTATGAAAGTGTGGCAAAATATCTTGAAAGACATTAATGTCATTTTTCAATTTTCCCCATTATAAGTCAATTTTCCCCATTATAAGTCTCTTAACTTGGCATAGCAAACAAACCAAAGAGCTAAATTTCATAAACTAGAGCTCAGGTGGACACTGCCCAATGGCAGACATGTTTTATAACATGATATGATTTTAATATACCAATTATAAAGTCTCCCAAACAAACCCCATACCCAAATGAGCACCCATGTGGACTGTATCTGAAATATTAGGTGTTTTATAAAGTAAAGAGGGTGGGGCATGGACCCAATGGAGCCCTCGTTGGTGTCAATAAGTGCATCTTATCAAAAGAAACAGAGACATATATGGTTTAGCAGTGGGGATATGTATGGTTCCTGAGATGCAAGGCCTTTTAAGCAATGGAGGGATTCGGGCATGGCAGATCCCAGAAAGCCCAAGATTGTTGTCACTGAATATGTCTTATCATAAGGACCAAGAGTATATGTGGTTAAACGGTGGGGATCTGAATGGTTTCTGAGATATGAGGCCCTTTTATGAGTGGTAGGATGAGAAATGGCCCCTGCGGACCCCCCAAGATGGGGATGGCTGAATGTGTCTATTAACAATGAACAAGAATATATGTGATTATAGGATGGGGAATTGAAGTGTTTCTGAGATATATGGCCTATTATGAAGTGGAGTCTTATCATAAGGAACAAGAATATATATGAATAAGGGGTGGGGATCTGAACAGTTTCTGAGATACATGTATATGGATTTTAATGAAGTAAAGGGATGGGGCATGGCCCGTGGCACCCCGGGGGGACCCCCATGCTGGTGTCACAGATTGCGTCTTGTCACAAGGAACAAGAATATATATGGTTTAGGGTTGGGGCTCTGAACAGTTTCTCAGATATATGGTCTTTTGTGAAGTCAAGGGGTGGAGCTGCTGGAGCATGGCCCGGGTGTGCCCTAGGTGACCCCTAGGTTGGTGTCACTGAATCAGTCTTATCATAAGGAACAAGAATATAAATGGTTTAGGGGTGGGGATCTGTAAGGTTTCTGGAATTTGGCCTTTTATGAAGTGGAGGGGGTTGGGCATGGTCCCGGCACATCCCGGGTGACCCCCAAGTTGGTGTCACTGAATGCAACTTATCATAAGGAATGAGAATATATATGGTTCATGGGTGGTGATCTCAATGGTTTCTGAGATAAATGGCATTTAATGAAGTGGAGAGGGTGGGGCATGTCCCCGGCACATCCCGGGGGGCCCACAGGTTTGTGTCACTTAATGTGTCTTATCATAAGGAACAAGAATTTATATGGTTTAGGGGTGGGGATCTGAATGGTTTCTGAAATAAATGGCCTTTTATGGAGTGATGGGGTCGGGGCATGTCCCCGGCATATCCCGGGGGACCTCCAGGTTGGTGTCACTTAATGCATCTTATCATAAGGAACAAGAAAATATATGGTTTAGGGGTGGGGATCTGCAAGGCTTCTGAGATATAAGGCATTTTATGAAGTGGAGGGGGCAGGGCATGGCCCCAGCACAACCTAGGGGACCCCCAAGGTCCGCAAAAAAGCATAGGGCTAAGAGAAGTTTACTCAAGGAACATTTCTATGTAAGTTTTGTCAAAATATCTACAATGACTTGGCAGTAAATGCCATTTTTCAGTTTTCCACATTATAAGTCAATGGAAACTCTAAGTTGTCATAGCAACAAAACTAAAAGGCCAAATTTCATAAAAAACACAAAACCTGTAAAGGCAAATATGGTGAATATTTTCATAAAGTCTATGCCTTCTAGAGCATATGGTTTCTGAGGAGATGATTTTTTAAGTATTTTTTTTTTCTATTTTTTTTGGCATTTTGGTTTCCATGGCAACCAATAAAAATGAGCAGTAGGCCTAAAATCATATGGCAGATAGTAGATTGCCTAAGGAATATTTCTATGAAAGTTTGGTCAAAATATCTGCAGAGGCTTGGCAGTAAATGCCCTTTTTCAATTTTCCCCCTTATAAGTCTATCGAAACTCTAAGTTGCCATAGCAACCAAACTAATGAGCCGATTTTCATAAAAAACACAAACTTTCAATCCCCCAGCCCAAGGATGCTACAGATAAAATTTGGGCCCAATTGGCTGAGTGGCTTCAGAGGAGATGTTGTTTGAAAGTGTTGATGGACGCAGACGCAGACGACAACGGACAACTGCCTATCCTATAAACTCCCCCGGAGCCTTCGGCTCTGGTGAGCTAAAAATTGGGACACTTGAAGCCATGCTGTAATGCTCCTAAAACTTTAACAAATTTATTTCATGATCCAGCAAGTAGTACAAAAGATGCAGACGTAATGACAAACAGTGTAGACCCAGATCAGACTGCTCCTGGGTCTGCGCTGTTTGCTTAGGTCTGCCTGTCCCAATACTTAGGATCATTACGGTATTTACAATTGCAGCAGATGGCATTTTCATTTTTTTTTTTTTAAATTAATGCTTAAAGTTTTATGTGAATCATCTGCTAGAGAAAATACATCATGATAACCAGTTTGTGAAATGAACACCCTTTTAAACCCCACTTTATATAGAGAAAACTGGGATTAGTGGGGGTATACATTATTTTTCTTATTTCTGCTCCTAGACATAGGCTGTGGGTATTCGTTAGAATCACCTTAATGAGGTAGTTCTTCCAGCATCCACAACTATAAATAAGAAGAGTATCACAAATTTTCATCCAAAAATCTTAGAGATGGGAAATAATGCACTTTATCATACATTTAGTATAAAATACTTAGTTTTTGAATATGCGATACGAATGTGACACCACTGCATGTATCACGCTTGCACGTGCTGCCATATCGCATGGGCTTTATCATACCCCAAAAATCTATATCACAACCCTTTATCGCACCCCTAAGCCTTTATCATACCTCTGACGTCACCCTATTCGGAACACGCGGCGTTCTTCCTTTTTTCCTTTTGCGGCATTTCACATTTATTGTTCAGGACGCCATTTGCAATTTGCAATATTTTCGTCTGTTCGAACTGTTTGGCAAAAAACAACAAAACAAGAGGGCCCACAGGGCCCTGGTTCGCTCACCTGTTTGTCACTGTCTCGAGTACTTTCTATTTTTAGCTCTGGTGGCCATCTTGTTCAACAGCAGAGTGATTTTAGCTTATTTGGTAGGGAGTCACCTAGGCAACATTCCTCTGAAGTTTGAATCAAATTGGCCTTAGGGTTTAGGAGAAGTTCACGTTTGAATCAAATTTACAATATTTTTCTATTTTCAGCTCTGGTAGCCATTTTGTTCATCAGAGCGGGATCGTTTTAGCCTTTTTGGTAGAGGGTCATCTAAGCAACATTACTTCGAAGTTTGAATGAAATTGGCCCAAGGGTACAGAAGGAATTGTCGTTTGAAGATTTTTTTTATTTTTAGCTCTGGCAGCCATCTTGTTCATTTGAGTGGAATGAGTTTAAACTATTTTGGTAGAGAGTCATCTAGGCAACATTCCGGTGAAGTTTTAAATCCAATTGGCCCAAGGGTTTAGAAGAAGTTCACATTTGAAGCAAATTTACAATGTTTTTCTATTTTTAGCTCTTGTGACCATTTGTTAATCGTTTATGCTATTTTCCTAGAGGGTCATCTACACAACATGGTTCAAAAGTTAAAATAAAATAGGTCAAATGTCAAGGAAAAAGGTCAAAGATCATTTTATGTATGAATAGAAAACCCTTGTCGCAAAAAACCTACATGCCAAATATGAAGGCTGTATCTCAAATGCTTCAAAAGTTAAGACAAAGTAGGTCAAAGGTCAAGATCATGGGTCAAAAGTTTTGAGTGGTTGAGAAAACCTTGTCACAAGGAACATACATGCCAAATATGAAGGCTCTATCTCATATGGTTCAAAAGTTATGATAAAGTAGGTCACAGGTCAAGGTCACAGGTCAAATCTTTATATGAGTGGGAAGCCCTTGTCACAAGGAATCTATATGCCAAATATGAAGGCTCTATTTCAAACGGTTCAAAAGTTATGACAAATTAACCTACCGATCTACTTTTTGATTTGACATGACCCATATTCGAACTTAACTGAGATATTGTCCAGATGATCATTCTGAGCAAGTTTAATTGTGATTTGACTAAAACTGTGGCCTCTTAGGGTGTTCAAAAAGTTTTTCTATGATTTGACCTGCTGGCCTACTTTTTGACCCAACATGACCCATATTCAAACTTGACCCAGATATTGTCAAGATGATAATTCTAAGCAAGTTTGATGATGATCGGACCAAAACTGGGACCTCTAGTGTGTTCACAAGGTTTTTCAACAATCTGACCTACTGACCTTCTTATTGACCAGACATGACCCATATTCGAAATTAACCGAGACATGGTCAAATGATCATTTTGAGCAAGTTTGATGATGATCGGACCAAAACTGTGACCTCAAGTGTGTTCAGAGGGTTTTTCTATGATTTGACCTACTGACCTACTTTGTGACCCAACATGACCCATATTCGAACTTGACCCAGATATTGTCAAGACGATCATTCTGAGCAAGTTTGTTGACCATCGGATCAAAACTGTGGCCTCTAGAGTGTTCACAAGGTTTTTCTATGATTTGACCTACTGACCTTCTTTATGACACGACATGACCCCTATTCTAACTTGACCGAGATATTGTCAAGATGATCATTCAGGGCAAGTTTTATGATGATCGAACCTAAACTGTGGCCTCTAGTGTGTTCAGAAGGTTTTTCTATGATTTGACCTACTGACCTACTTTTTGACCGACATGACCCATATTCAAACTTGAGCGAGATATTGTCAAGACTATCATTCTGAGCAAGTTTGATGATGATCAGACCAAAGCTGTGGCCTCTAGTGTGTTCACAAGGTTTTTCTATGATTTGGCCTACCAACCTACATTGTTACCCGACATGACCCATATTCGAACGTGACCAAGCTATTATCAAGATGCTCATTCTGAGCAAGTTTGATGATGATCGGACCAAACCTGTGGCCTCTAGTGTGTTCACAAGGTTTTTCTATGATTTGACCTACTGACCTACTTTATGACCCGACATGACCCGTATTCGAACTTGACCGAGATATACTCAAGATGATCATTCTGAGCAAGTTTGATGATGATCAGACCAAAACTGTGGCCTCTAGTGTGTTCACAATGTTTTTCTCTGATTTGACCTACTGACCTACTTTTTGACCGAACATGACCCATATTCAAACTTGACCAAGACATTGTCAAGATGATCATTCTGGGCAAGTTTGATGATGATTGGACCAAAACTGTGGCCTCAAGTGTATTCACAAGTTTTTTCTATGATTTGACCTACTGACCTACTTTGTGACCCGACATGACCCATATTCGAACTTGACCAAGATATTATCAAGATGATCATTCTGAGCAAGTTTGATGATGATTGGACCAAACCTGTGGCCTCAAGTGTGTTCAGAAGGTTTTTCTATGATTTGACCTACTGACCTACTTTTTGACCTGACAACACCCATATTCGAACTTGACCGAGATATTGTCAAGATAATCATTCTGGGCAAGTTTGATGATGATCTGACCAAACTGTGGCCTCTAGTGCGTTCACAAGGTTTTTCTCTGATTTGACCTACTGACCTACTTTTTGACCCGACATGACCCATATTCCAACTTGACCGAGATATTGTCAAGATAATCATTCTGAGCAAGTTTGATAATTATCGGACCAAAACTGTGGCCTCTAGTGTGTTCACAAGGTTTTTCTATGATTTGACCTACTGACCTACTTTGTGACCCGACATGACCCATATTCGAACTTGACCCATATTGGAACTTGATCCAGATATTGTCAAGACGATCATTCTGAGCAAGTTTGATGACCATCGGATCAAAACTGTGGCCTCTAGTGTGTTCACAAGGTTTTTCTATGATTTGACCTTCTGACCTACTTTTTCACCCAACATGAACCGTATTCGAACTTGACCGAGATATTGTCATGATGATCATTCTGATAAAGTTTGATGATGATTGTCCCAAAACTGTGTGTTCACAAGAAAAGTTTACGGACGGACGCATGCATGCACAATGGACAAAAAGTGATCCCAAAAGCTCACCTTGTCACTACGTTACAGGTGAGCTTAAAACATGGCACGGCGCAGCAAATACGAAAGGAAAATGGGTGAAAGAACGATGTAGGGGATTGCTGACAGACTTTTTGATCTGGATAATATTATCGAGCAAAGAAATTCTAGTGATTTGGTAAACAAGCGAAACGTGAAATGTATGATAAATAGATTATGATATGACATTTTTCATATCATACCCCATATCAGCCCTTCGGCCCTCGGGCTGATATGGGAGTCTCGGGCTGATATGGGGTATGATATGAAAAATGCCATATGATAATCTCTATGTATCACATGGGTATGCACTGTATCACATAGGTATTCTATCATATTGGCAAGAAAGAAATTTACAATGTTGTGGGCTTCATAATTGAGCTAGAAGCCTCTGTGGTGTAGTGGTTATGCTACTCACCTTGTAAACCAGGGGTCGCAGGATCGATCCTGGGCTTCTCCAGACTTTTGGATGAGTCCTTAAACTGAGGTCCTGTCTTCTTATGACCAAAGCTGTTGGTTAGACGTAAAACCCAAGCACTAACTCACTCTTCATAATTGTGTTCGAGCCGCTGGCTATATAAGCCTGTATAATTTTGAACCCCTTGAACCCTACTTTTATACAGTAAAACTGGGGTTAACAAGGGTAAATTTTATTTTTCTTTTCATCTTAAAATTTTTGTTTTTCCGGTGGTAATGTTTACAATGTATTTGTATAGGCGTGTTTTTGTAATGTGCTTATATGTGTCCACAAAAAGTGTGTTTAGGTAAACTGATCAGCTTGATATGACCTAAATAGTGTTGACTGGGCTGTTAAACTCTGAACCAAACAGTAGGACTTATACAAATAACATTGTCATCAAAGACCCACATACTTTCCCAATCCCCACTTCCTTGTACATTCTGTGCAACAAAAACTAATCGCCCCCCACCCATCGGGGCTTGGAGAAATAGATTGGGCTGCATGGTGCTTCCACTCAGAGCTGAAACTGACCACACATGAGAACTGGTCAACCGCTTAGTAGGACTAAGCCTGCCCAGGCAATGTGATGTGAGTCAGACCATCCAATGCATATCTATTGGGCAGCAGGGCTTGAGATGTCATTTCATCTCAATGTCAGGAAAAAGTCCCACAAAATTGGAAGCAATGTCTCCAAAATGACCTAAATAGTGATGATGGGGAAGTTAAACCTCAATTCAAACAAAAAAAGCAACAAAAATTGAAAACATTCTTTTTCTTTTTGCTCTGCATGTCAATTATTTCAATGACCATGACACAGTATTTAATCTGACCCAATTATTTTCTGGCTGTCTTTGCGATAAAGAGATAGGAGCTCCTATATAAGGTTTATTATCCAACACTGCCCTTCCCTGTGGCAAACTATGTGGTATGCCATTCATACAGAAAAACTAACAAAATCATTTTTCTTTTTTTCATAATTTTAGGACAAATCACTGGGAGGAATGTTCAAATAAGCAAAATATCTGTTGCAATTCAGGTCCAACATATTTTTGGGAGACACCTTTCTTGATGCCTGGTTTCCTTTCCTAAACTTGGGAGCCCTTCCAACTGAGGGGTCTACCCTTTACCCATTTTGTACCAACATATATATAGCACATGTCTATTTCAAAATTTATGATTGTCAGGTTGTGTTTTCTTTGAAATTTATTTGTAAAATGGCTGAACTTTTTGCAAACAGCGTCGGCCCTGATCAGACACAGCATTCTGCGGTGTCTGATCTTGGCCTGCACTGTTTGTCAATTACCCATTTTAGGGTTTACAATACAAAATGGGCTAAAATTCTTTCCTCCTCAGGAGCAAAGTCTTTCCTTTCAGGAGCAAAGTCTTTCATTTCAGGAGCAAAGTCTTTCATTTCAGGAGCAAAGTCTTTCCTTTCTACATACAGCGATCACCGACTCTGATTTGAGGTTTAACGTCACCGTCAACACTTCTAAGCGGTTTACCAGTATTCGTGTGCAGGTCGGATTCAGCTCTGCGTGAAAGCATCATGCAGCCCATATATTTCTTCAAGCCCAGATGGACGGGGGCCGTCGTACAGCGATCAAAAATATTTTTTGACTCAATTACATCTTCTGAAAGCATATCCCTTCCCCTTTATTAATTATACCAACCAAATAATTTCAGCAAACTATAAATGTTTTCTAAAGAAAACTGTCCCCCACCATAAATATGACCTCAAAACTATGTGACCTTGAAAATGTGACCTTGAAAATGAGGTCAAGGTCACCAAAGACAAGTCAGACTAAGTACTGTTATGTTGAGATGATGTACTGTTCCAAGTTTAGCCAGTATCAAGAGATATGGTGCAGACAAGCAAAATTTGAACAATCTTAAAACTTCTTTGACCTATAAAATTAATGTAGGTCGAGGTCACCAAAGTCTAATTAAGTTTCCTGTATTTGAACCTAAATTTGGTTGAAGTTCATGATTTTTTGTTTGATTTGAAGTTTAACATCCCTGTCAACACTGTAAAGGTCATTTTGGAGACGTTGCTTCCAATTTTGTGGGACTTTTACCCGACAATGAGATGAAATGACATCTCAAGCCCTGCCGCCCAATGAAACTAATAGGGTTTATAAGCATTGACGGGCCAACTCTAACCGCATTGCCTGGGCAGTCTTAGATCCTCTAAGCGGTTTACCAGTACTTGTGTGTGGGTCAGTTTCCGCGATGTGTGGAAGCATCATGCAGGCTATCTATTTCTTCAAGCCCTGATGGGCGGGGGCTATTGAAATTCATGAACTGGTTTGGGAGATATAATTCAAGCATGGTCAAATTTCACAATCTTCATACTCATCTGATATGGAGTGGGTGAGTGAGTGTTTGAGTTTTACGTCCCACCAACAGCTAAGGTCATACGGAGATGGGACCTCGGTTTTAAGACTCATCCGAAAGCCTGGAGAAGCCCGGGATCCATCCTGGGATCCCTGGTTTACAAGGCGAGTAGCGTAACCATTACACCATGGGGGCTGCTCATCTGATATGGATTTGTTTGTTTGAATTGGAGTTTAACGGCCCAGTCAACACTATTTAGGTCATTTTTGAGCCGGTCAGTTTACCTATCCACACTTTCCTGGGCAGGCTTATACTTAAGCGGTTAACCAGTACAGTGCACATTCTTTCGCCAGAAACTGACAACTGCCCTTCTTGAATCAGCGGAAGGGGGAGAATGACCGTAGAAAAGATTTCATGATCAATCTCCACGAAAGAATGTTGCCGACCCCGGCGGGAGTCGAACCCGCGTCCTCCTGATCACCAGTCAGACGCGCATCCGACTGAGCCAACGAGGCCGGCCTCTGATATGGAAAATTAACATCTAATTACATCACTATGAATATAGTGTGCTACGTAAAAACTTAAAAGCGTTTTCAAAAATAGCATCTCTAAGACAGTATCCAGCACTGAACAAAAAAAGAAAGGTTTGGAATAATATCAGTTTAAAAAAAAATATGATATACACCACAACCTGGTTTTAACACGGTTCATTATAACACAGTTTTGGATATAACATGATTTCAAGATGGATCCCAAAAATGCATAGATTATATAGAAAAATGACCATAAATGGTCATTTTTTTATATAATCTATACATTTTTGTTTGGATATAACATGGTTGTTTAACTGACACGGTTTCTGCTTTGGATCCCATAAATAGTGTTATAAAGAGGTTGTGGTGTATGTAGGTTTGTCAGATAGTTTGTTTTTGGTTGTTGTTTTTTTCTTACTTTTCCTGGGCAGGCTTGGACCTAAACTGTTTACCAGTATTCAAGTTTGGTCGGTTTCAGCTCTGCTCAGAAGCACCATCCGCCCAATCTTTATCTCCAGGCCCCGATGGTTGGGGGTGCCATTGACTGTTGTGATGTCACATGATCATTAAATGACATAAAAAATAAACCATGATTGTCCTTATTCTGACTGGATGATGACGTCAGCCACTTTTCTGCTGTTAGTGCCACAATTTTTCATCTTAAAATTTTAGTGTTTTTTTGGAGGAAAAGTTTACAATGTATTTGTAAAGGCGCGTTTTCGTAATGGTTTTCTTGCAGCAACTGGACGTTTTTGTCACATAATGGATGAAAAGTACACCGCAACTTCATTATAACACAATTCATTATAACACGGATTTGGATATAACACGGTTTCAAGATGGATCCCAAAAATGTATAGATCATATATGACCATAAATGGTCATTTTTCTATATAATCTATACATTTTTGTTTGGATATAACACGGTTGTTTAACTAACACGGTTTCTGCTTTGGATCCCATCAATAGTGTTATAAAGAGGTTGTGGTGTATGTAGGTTTGTCAGATAGTTTGTTTTGGGTTGTTTTTTTTCTTACTGTAAAAATCCTAAAAGTTCGGACACCTTGAGTACTTGCTGTAATTCTTCAAAAATTTCAACAATTTTTTTTCGTGATCCAGCAAGGAGTCCAAAAGGTGCCGACGGAAGCAAACGATGCAGATCCTGTTTGCTAAGGCTATCTATCCCAATTCTAAGGATCATTACGGAAATATATTTACATCACGATGAGGCGGTTCTACCAAGTACCCACAATCTATATTTTGAGCAGAAATAACAAGAGGGCCCAATGGCCCTATATCGCTCAACTGTGTACCAGAAAATCATAAGTGTAGGAGACCACTTGACATTGCTACATACTAAATATCTGAGCTCTGGGCCTTATGGCTTTGGAGAAGAAGATTTTTGATTTTTTTTCCAGTATAAGTCCATACGTCAATTTTGACCCAAAGGGCATGGTTGGCAGGATTTATGTAGGTGACCATTTTATGTTGCAATATACTAAATATCTAAGGTCAGTACTTCATGGTTTCAGAGAAGAAGATTTTTAAATTTTTTTTTTTCCATTATAAGTTTATTGGAGTTAAGAAGCCACATGATTTGGCCAATTTGAACCCCAGATGCAAGACTCAGGCAGGATTCATGTAGGCAACCACTCCATGTTGCTACATGCTAAATACCTAAGCTCTGGGCCGTATGGTTTCACATAAGAAAATTTTTGAAGTTTTTTTTTTTCCATTTTAAGTTTTTTTTCCATTTTAAGTCCATCCATGGTAGCTAATGGGCCATGGGTGTGCCAATTCTGGCCCAAGGGGCATGATTGGCAGGATTTATGTAGGTGACCTGGGCCCTGTGGTTTCAGAGAAGAAGAATTTTGAACCTTTTTTTTTTCTATGGGAGCTTAGGGTCCCTGGGTCGTGGCCCATTTGGAACCCAGGGGCATGATTGGCAGGATTTAAGTAGGTGACCACTTGCCGTTGCTACATGCTATATATCTAAGCTCTGGCCTCTGTGGTTTCAGAGAAGAAGATTTTTGAAGCTTTTTTTTCCATTATAAGTCTATGGTAGCTAAAGGGTCCAAGGGTGTGGCCTGTTTTGATCCCAGGGGCATGACTAGCAGGATTTATGTAGGTGACCACTTGCTCTTGCTACATGCTAAATATCTAAGCTCTGGGCCCTGTGGTTTCAGAGAAGAAGATTTTTGAACCTTTTTTCCATTATGAGTCTATGGGAGTGAAGGGGCCCCGGGGCATGGCACATTTGGAACCCAGGGGCATGATTGGCAGGAATTATGTAGGTTACCACTTGCCATTGCTACATGCTAAATATCTAAGCTCTGGGCCCTGTGGTTTAAGAGAAGAAGATTTTTGAAGCTTTTTTCCATTATGAGTCTATGGGAGCCAAGGGCCCCGGGGCATGGCCCATTTGGAACCCAGGGGCATGATTGGCAGGAATAATGTAGTTGACCACTTGCCCTTGCTACATGCTAAATATCTAAGCTCTGGGCCCTGTGGTTTCAGAGAAGAAGATTTTTGCAGCTTTATTCCATTATGAGTCTACAGGAGTGAAGGGGCGCCGGCCCTTGGCCCATTTGGAACCCAGGGGCATGATTGGCAGGAATTATGTAGGTGACCACTTGCTGTTGCTACATGCTAAATATCTAAGCTCTGGGCCCTGTGGTTTCAGAGAAGAAGATTTTTGAAGCTTTTTTCCATTATGAGTCTATAGGAGATAAGGGGCCCTAGGGCGAGGTCCATTTGGAACCTAGGGGCATGATTGGCAGGAATTATGTAGGTGACCACTTGCCCTTGCTACATGCTTAATATCTAAGCTCTGGGCCCTGTGGTTTCAGAGAAGAAGATTTTTGAAGCTTTTTTCCATTATGAGTCTATAGGAGCTAAGGGGCCCCGGGGCGTGGTCCGTTTGGACCCCAGGGGCATGATTGGCAGGAATTATGTAGGTGACCACTTGCCTTTACTACATGCTAAATATATCAGCTCTGGGCCCTGTGGTTTCAGAGAAGAAGATTTTTGAACCTTTTTTCCATTATGAGTCTATGGGAGCGAAGGGGCCCATGGGCATGGCCCATTTGGAACCAAGGGGCATGATTGGCAGGAATTATGTAGGTGACCACTGGCTGTTGCTACATGCTAAATATCTAAGCTCTGGGCCCTGTGGTTTCAGAGAAGAAGATTTTTGAACCTTTTTTTCCATTATGAGTATACAGGAGCTAAGGGGCCCCATGGCATGGCCAATTTGGACCCCAGGGGCATGATTGGCAGAAACTATGTAGGTGACCACTTGCCATTGCTACATGCTAAATATCTAAGCTCTGGGCCCTGTGGTTTCAGAGAAGAAGATTTTTGAAGCTTTTTTCCATTATGAGTCTATGGGAGCGAAGGGGCCCAGGGGCGTGGCCCATTTGGAACCCAGGGGCATGATTGGCAGGAATTATGTAGGTGACCACTTGCTCTTGCTACATGCTAAATATCTAAGCTCTGGGCCCTGTGGTTTCAGAGAAGAAGATTTTTGAAGCTTTTTTCCATTATGAGTCTATAGGAGCGAAGGGGCCCAGGGGCGTGGCCCATTTGGAACCCAGGGGCATGATTGGCAGGAATTATGTAGGTGACCACTTGCTCTTGCTACATGCTAAATATCTAAGCTCTGGGCCCTGTGGTTTCAGAGGAGAAGATTTTTGAAGCTTTTTTCCATTGTGAGTCTATGGGAGCGAAGGGGCCCAGGGGCGTGGCCCATTTGGAACCCAGGGGCATGATTGGCAGGAATTATGTAGGGGACCACTTGCTCTTGCTACATGCTAAATATCTAAGCTCTGGGCCCTGTGGTTTCAGAGAAGAAGATTTTTGAAGCTTTTTTCCATTATGAGTCTATGGGAGCGAAGGGGCGTGGCCCATTTGGAACCCAGGGGCATTATTGGCAGGTATTATGTAGGTGACCACTTGCCCTTGCTACATGCTAAATATCTAAGCTCTGGGCCCTGTGGTTTCAGAGAAGAAGATTTTTGAAGCTTTTTTCCATTATGAGTCTATAGGAGATAAGGGGCCCCAGGACGTGGTCCGTTTGGACCTCAGGGGCATGATTGGCAGGAATTATGTAGGTGACCACTTGCCATTACCACATGCTACATATATAAGCTCTGGGCCCTGTGGTTTCAGAGAAGAAGATTTTTGAAGCTTTTTTCCATTATGAGTCTATGGGGGCGAAGGGGCCCTGGGGCGTGGCCCATTTGGAATCCAGGGGCATGATTGGCAGGAATTATGTAGGTGACCACTTGCCATTGCTACATGCTAAATATCTAAGCTCTGGGCCCTGTGGTTTCAGAGAAGAAGATTTTTGAAGCTTTTTTCCATTATGAGTCTATAGGAGCTAAGGGGGCCTGGGGCATGGTCTGTTTGGACCCTAGGGGCATGATTGGCAGGAATTATGTAGGTGACCACTTGCCGTTGCTACATGCTAAATATCTAAGCTTTGGGCCCTGTGGTTTCAGAGAAGAAGATTTTTGAAGCTTTTTTCCATTATGAGTCTATCGGAGCTAAGGGGCCCTGGGGCATGGTCCGTTTGGACCCCAGGGGCATGATTGGCAGGAATTATGTAGGTGACCACTTGCCGTTACTACATGCTAAATATATAAGCTCTGGGCCCTGTGGTTTCAGAGAAGAAGATTTTTTGAAGTTTTTTTTCCATTATGAGTTTTTGGGAGTGAAGGGGCCCCGGGGCGTGGCCCATTTAGAACCCAGGGGCATGATTGGCAGGAATTATGTAGTTGACCACTTGCCCTTGCTACATGCTAAATATCTAAGCTCTGGGCCCTGTGGTTTCAGAGAAGAAGATTTTTTAAATTTTTCCCATTATATGTCTATGGGAGCTATATGTTGCCATGGCAACCAGAATTCCAATCTGATCAGCCCAAAAACCTTATGCAGCCTTTCCCCCTACCTGATGATGCTTCACATGAAATTTGATCAAGATTGGCCATGGGGTATTAGAGATATACTTACTTGAAATTGTTTACGGACGCACGCACACACGCATGCACACACGCATGTGAAAAAATCTATTTTTGGCTCCTGTGACCTATATGAACCATTTGAACAACTTTGAAAGGGGACCATCTTAGGATCATTCCTGTGAAGTTTGGTAAAAATCCAATCAGTGGTTTAGGAGGAGATATCATTTGAAGAAATTGTTTACGCACGGATGACAGACAAAAGTGATCCTAATATAAAACACAAGAGGGCCCAATGGCCCTATATCGCTCACCTGTGTACCAGAAAATCATTAGTGCAGGAGACCACTTGACATTGCTACATACTAAATATCTAAGCTCAGGCAAAGCGGTGTCCAGGCTTATAAACCCTACTGGTTTCATTGGGCAACAGGGCTTGAGATGTAATTTCA